>JADLZN010002644.1:0-27171 GCA_018155175.1 Sinocyclocheilus anophthalmus | reverse complement strand
GCCCTTCTGCCTTTATTCTAATATTACTATCTAACTTTACTCTAATATTATCATCTAATCATTTCACACCCCATGAAAATTCTCAAAGAAACTGTCACACACAAGCTGCCAGTCAAATTGGATAAAAAGTTGGATATCTGTCATTGGCAGCAGGACTTTACAAAACATGTCCTAAAACTTGATATAGGGCTGTAGTTTTGAAGCTGTTGTAGAGATGGTAAGTATTTGGGACATTTTTGTAGCGTTGTGAAGCGTGACGCCTTTGAGAGTGAGTTTCTGCAGAGCTGTATGAGTTTCATCCACCCTAATCAGACAGTGAACCCTCTTTGCAGTTTCCTCATACAAGCTCCCCTCTACGTTTACATGCACTCGAGTTTGATTTCAGTCGGACTAAAGTAATTATTCATCTGTTTTGAATGTCATGTAAACACTTTAGTCTGACTTAAATCATGCCAGTCTGGTTTTTAAGTTAAACTATCCAGATAATGACGTATACGCAAATCGAACTACTGTTTACAGTCTATATTGTAGGTCAGTGTTTCTGCCATGTTTCAAATCGACACGGCATGCCACTTCCGACATCACAACTCCGCAACTCAAGTATCATCAAGAATTCTGGGTTTCCCCACTTGTAAATAAAACATTGCTTAGTCATTCATGTGCTTGTAACTCGTAATTGCGATACGACTTCACTTGAAGGGCACATGAATCCTTCAAATATTCGCTAACGCATTGTGTCATATATAGCCTACTTGGACAGACAGATGAAGATTGTAGCTCGATTACAACGGTGCATGTAAACATACTTGATTTCTGAATTGATTTACATACAATGAAAAATAAAGCTCACTCTTATATCGCTCAGCATGCAATACATAGCGTAGCCTAAGTGGCACTATAAAGTACTATTCACTATTCCAGATCTGGCTTATTTTTCATTGGTGCCAGCAAATCTGAACTGTGATGAATGTGTTTGGTATACATGAGGCAATGAGTGGTGAAAATGTGATGTGTATCAGCTGCTGCGGTGATAAACATTTAAGACTAAGACAGGCCTGTTTAACAAACTGACAGAGCTCAGACAAAGAGCGGTAAGTCCTGCTTGGAGTGAACGCGATTTCATTTCCATGTGCATGACAGACTTTGTGTGGACACAGTAAGTGAGAGGAACATCCTGCAGGACTGGACTGAGAAAACTGGGAAACAATAGTATTTGGTGTGCTCTATGTTGCTAAAAATAGCAGTCACATACACTCTTAAAAATAAAGATGCTTAAAAGGTTCTTCAAGCGATGCCATAGAAGAACCATTTTTGGTTCCACAAAGAACCATTCAGTCAAAAATTCTTTAAAGAACCATCTCTTTCTTACCTTTTTATAATCTGAAGAACATTCTTCACCACAAAGAACTTTTGTGAAACAGAAAGGTTCTTCATATGTTAAAGGTTCTTTATGGAACCATTTAGACAAAAAGGTTTTCTATGGCATCGTGAGCACCTTTATTTTTAAGATAGTAGGGCTGTTGTGCTTAGGATTGGAGAACTCAGAATTTGAGGAAAGTGACAATTAAAAAAAAACAAATGGATCCCGGGCATGTATGGTGTTTTTTCACTATTCTACTGCAGGTCAGTAAAGGTCAGCACCACTAACTCGCTCTTTCTTTGTCTGCTATTCAGCTCCAAGAAGGGCGCCGCTGCTCGCCGCAGAAAGTAAGCGTTCATGGAGAAATCTACAGTCGTGGTCAAGACATGCCTGCTGCCTGCATCTCCGTGCTCTGCCTTCATTTACCAGGCATCTCTGATCCCAACCACCGTTTGCAGTTTACCAGAGGCTGTCAAAGGCGATCTTCCACACCCTGCGTAATATTAGCGCTGTCCGGTCTTAGCAGTAGTTACAGTAGGAACTTCCCCCCCTTGCTCTGTCTTTAGGTTCCCACCTTCCGTTTTTGTAAATAATGTTTGGCTCGCCAGCTTTATCTGTTGCATCTGGCAGTTCAATAAAGTTATTCTTCAAGACTGATAAACTAGAATTGAGCATGTTTCCTGATATATGAAATAATGAATGCTGAAAAAAAAAAAAAAAAAAAAAAAAAAAAAAAAAAAAAAAAAAAACCCCTTTTCTCCAAAAAAAAAAAAAAAAAAAAAAAAAAAAAAAAAAAAAAAAAAAAAAAAAAAAAAAAAATCCACTACAGATTCAACCTGAATATGAACCTTATAAACTTGTACATTCGACACTTGAACTAGTACAAGCCAGGTTTTACTGCACAACGAACAGACTTAAGGCAGGGCAATTCAAGAACCAAATGATCAGTCCTGTCATCCTGAGAACTACCGAGGGGGCCCCTGCATTTCTTTAACTCACAATGGGCCCCATGCTTTGGATGCCCTGATCACATGTATTCATGTTTGCTGCAGATTGATGGTTAATTAACCAGTGATGATATGTCATCCCACCCAAAAGAATGATTCTTATCTGTAAATGGATCTAAATGTCTTAATGCACAGTTACATTTTTCAAAATCTTGGTTCTTGACAGTTTTTAAGCCAATGAGTCAAATATATCATGTATTACACTGAAGCTTGAAAAACAATGACAACAGTGATTGGCTGATAGCACCACATGAAGGGAAGCAGACAGGAAAAACAATGTCTTTAAGAAGCCTCCAAAAATAAATACTAGTTGACATGTTGGTTGAAAAAGTGCACCAGAAGTAGCCGACACATGCCTACTAGAACATCCAGAAACCATTGAAACGGCAGTTTTGAAAAATGTAAAAAGTCAGATAATATGCACTGATTAAAACTCAAACACAAATAGAAACTCTACAGTTTTTAAAAAAAATTTTGTAAGGATTTTTTTATTGAAAATGGAAATATACATATAGTATAGTACACAATTAAAAACTAAGCATATTATGTATTGAGCAATTTTTCAGCAGGTAAAATGTTAAACCAAGAACCTAAAGAGGGCTCCATGTAGAATATTTAATTCTATAAAATATTTCAGACTATACAGAGGTATTCACTAAGACCGCCCCTTTGCATTTTATTGATGCAGCATTGCAATACTGTGGACACAGATATAAAAACAGGAACTTCACATATTCAGTTTTGTCTGTATACGTATCTCACAAAAAAAATCTAAAGCTGTTCTAAAATGTGCCATACCATATAAAGCAATTTTACGTTGCCTTTGCAATAATTTATGCCAGATCACAAAGATAAACAATTATTCTGCATCAGCTGAAGTGCTTCATAGATCAAAGCCACATATAATTCATACCGTACGTGTATAAAATCTTGTATTTTGAGTGAAGCAATTGCTCTTATATGGTAATAAATAAATAAAAATACAGCTCAAAATACAGCATAAGGTCAATTATTCAATAAACATGTGATTGTTATATAACATGTCAAATCACATAATATTCAGATCATTAAGAAGTAACATTACCTGTAGAAAAGCATCTAAATACAATTAGTGAATCTTTATTTCAGTGGGCTCTGTGGTAGAATTCCATATATACAGATCAGGAGCACATAGCTAGTATTATTACTGTTGCTGTTGGATTCATATGCTTCTATATTGCTTACACTTCAAACATGCAGCCAGCCAATTTATAACATTTTCTGAAATATTTGAGAATTTTGATAGAACAAACAGTATATTCTGCACTCTGAAATATAGAAAAACTTTACAACACTATATTTAAACTTCAGATTTTATGGTCCTTAATGTTCAAGTTGAATGATAAGTAACACTTTCTGTTGTTATGGTTTAGGGGTTATGACCACTGGCAGGAACAGTCCGTCGGTTCCTGTATGGTGTAACTAACCCACGTGGAGTTTCCACTGCAGTAGAGTTGGACTGAACGCCGTTGCAGCCCCATCTCTCTGCAGCACTTACAAAAGCGTGCATACGTGTTGATGTTGTAGTTGTAAATACTTGCAGATGGACACTTTCCATCACATGACACTATGTTGACCTGTGAACATGAACATGACCCGTAAGCCAGTTTACAGCCAAATTAAAGCCAGATTATAACAGGTATATTCTGAAATGAACTCACCGGTCTGTTACTACGGCAATCATTCTTTCTAATTGTCATCCTTACTGTCACTTTCTGGCATGACTTGCCGTCCTCTTTACCTACAGCATGAGAAGTCAATGAATGATCTTTTTCATCCTGTGTGACAGTTCTAATTCATTCAATAACTTCTGCTCTCACTATATTAGGATTAGATTCTCATTTATTTGCTTGTTAATTGCTTGACTTCCTGTTGCTAAAATGATGTTTAAATGATTGAATTGCTTACCGTCAATTTGGGTGATGAAAAGTTATATCGACAACAGTGCATTGCTCAAGAACACTGCAGGGATGCCACTTTAAGTGGCATCACTGGATGGCTTTGCCTCAAGTTCTAAAGTAATCTTGGCATTCAGCACGTGCTTGACTATGCATTATTGGACTATTTTAATCTGGTTCATAACTGCAGCTTATAGCAGGATGATTATGCTACATTAATTTTCCAATTCAATAAAAATGTATAGTATGAACGGTAAACAGACTTGTTTAATCGATTTCTGGTCACTTTTTCATCCTCCTCTAAGATCGAAGGCTTTAACTTTCAAGCTTTTCAAGGGTCAATGATGTTGCGAAAAAAAAAAAAAAAAAAAAAAAAAAAATCACATTATTTTGTGATGTTGGTGTAATGAAATGTGTTTATGCGGTTTAAGGTTTAAAAAACACATTATTTTCCACATACTGTACATTATTGTTTCTCCTCTATGCCCCGCCTTTCTGAAATGCGTCGATTTTTACAAAGCTCAGCGGTCTGAAAAGCGAGGTGAGCTCTTGATTGGCCAGCTATCCAGTGCGTTGTGGTTGGCGAATACCTAAAGCATGTAACGGAAATGTTACGCCCCTTACATTACTGTGATGCTGTGCCAGCGTGATGAGACAACACCAATAAAACCTATTACAAACGAGGCATGTGTTGCATCCATTGGGGACATAATTAAGGATTCTAATGACTTATACTGTCTTTTTACACGTTGCGTTGCATTGCGCCGCGTAAACATAAAACCATGTCTGCATTTGTGATCGGAGAAATGACAAACAACAAGCGCTACTCTACACTGCTCAAAACTCGCGTTGGAATCGTCAGTGGCAAATCCTTTAAATATGAAAAGTATTTACAGTCTGTGAGTCAGAACAGTCGGCATTTTAGTCTACTCTACCAGGATCAGGAAACAGTCCTCCATAAAATGCGCTGCACACATCTGAATATTTGGATTAAACTGTTCTGGAACAGTGTTGTAAGTACAACTTGAACTTAAGCACTGATTTCTAGTCATGTCCTCTTTTGGAAGACCAAACAAAGTATTTTCGTTTTCGCAACGAAACACACAGCGTCTTCACAACATGGCGGCGGCGGTGGCAGCAACAATAAAGTTAAGCCTTCTTTCTTTGCGTGGTGCAAAACCCCCCCAACATTTGGGCGGTGTTATGCAAATCGTCCCACATCGTGACGTAGACATGTGCTGGCGTGTTAGAACGAGCCGTTTTAGTAGGGCGTGGCAGAGTCTTAACTTTGATAAAGAATATCTCATTGGGTTTGAGGCTTTAGTCTTTGCAACTTTAGGGATCTTATTTATTCACGAACAGCTTGGAAAACTTGAAATCGCATCATATGACCCCTTTAACAACTTTTTCTTGTAATGTATAACTAACAGTGGAAATAATACTATTCTTTCCCCACTTAGCTGATAAAAACGTAATCACTATAAAACTACTCATCTACTGAAAATAAGTGATACATTTGAATTTACTTGTACTCAAGATCAGTGTCGTTCCACCACCTCAAAATAATAAAAAAAAAGACCCAAATGAGCCCCAATACTTGATTTTCCAATAAAACGTATAGGTCAGTAGTGAGCAGAAGCTGTAATGGTTTGAGTAATGTGGCACTGGAAGGAGACAACAGATGTGGAAAATGCTTTGTATTGCTAATGTTGCCATATCACCCAAAACATTACCAAACACCCCATTACCACAAACTACACATATTATGTGATTAGATGCTACAACCTAAGCACTCTGAATCATGCAGAGCTACAGAAACTCTCTAACAGGCCACTACCAACAGTACATTGTTGGCAATCAACAATGCACTGCCCGACAGAGCAAAATGGGGAAAGATTTAGCTGCTTCCAAGAAACATCTGGGAGAAAAGTGACTAGAGGAATAAATGACTTCAATGAGCAGTTTAATTCGAATCTGTTGAGAGTCCTGTATTGTTTGAATAGGGGGAGTACATTGTTGGAAATCAACAATGGTGATGGCGAGTCTTGAGGTCTGATGTTAGTATCAGGTACCTTGTTCACAGTTTGTGCTAACTGTGGGTTTCAAAGGGCTAACAGAGAAGGGGAACAGGGAGTTTGCAGCGCCTGGAGAGATTGTTACACAACGTTACACTCAGCCTGATGCAAGAAATGAACTTTTTGCTGTTGTGAGCATGTCAGTGCTTTTACCTTTCTTTTCAGTGAAAAAATGAATTATCGATTGTTCCCAGGATTTATTGTTTTTATGTTTAGGTTTATGAATTTTGCTCTTTACCTTGCTGGTACAGAACAAAAGTCCTGTGCCATGTCTCTTGTTTTCATTCATACATATTGAGTGCAAAAAACTTGTGAAAGAAACAGATGAACATTTTAAATATTAACATTACCCATGTTTCTTGTTATAACAAGAGCAGAAATGAACAAAAGAATGTAACTTCTGTACTCACATGTCTTGCAGCACCCATCCATGTAACTCACAAGGGTGCCCCCAATCTAAGACAAGATGAACATTTTGAAAAATGTAGCAGGGGTCAAACAGAAGGGACTTTTTTTTTTTAAGTAGCATATTTAATGACTTGCTATGTTTTGCTAAATGTTTATTACTTGTTAATGTTTCATATCTTTTTTCACAAAGGGAGCTGTCAGTGAAAGTATGTAACCATCACTGAATCAAGACCAGCATTGTCTTAGAAATGTGATTATGTATTCGTTTTATATAGTACATCTCTGTCTCACTTGCATGTGTTTGTGTGTATCTTACCTGTACCTTGATGTATTATTTAGGTTTATGTTTATCAAGGAGAGAGAATTCACCTTCATGCACTCAGTTTCGTTGAAGGGGGGGCAGCTGTAGGGGTGGGAGACGAGCACAGGTCCTGACAGAGTGTCCGTACAGTCATAGTGCATGCAGTCAGACACCCAGCTGCGCCCTGGCTGGAGAGGGAAACACAGAGAATCCTTTCACATCACAGCAGAACAGACCCTATAGGAACAAAGTGCTGCAAGAGAGTCTTTAGAAAATGTGAGATTTTAAACATTTTAATTTTGGCTTCAACAACAACATACACACCACACACACACACACACACCACACACACACATATATCTATATAATATAATATTAAGTTGTATTAATATCTATGTTATAATACTTTATATCTATAATATCTTATCTGCAATGATGCATTAATAGGCAAAAGTGACGTACATATTTACTGTGTAATTAAAAAATACAATTTTAAATAAATGCTGTTATTTTCTATTCATCAAGGAATCCTGAAAAATATAATGTTTCCAGAAAAATATTAAGCAGCAAAACTGTTTAAAGATCATGGGTCGCCTGTGTTTAGTTCTGGCAGCTTTGAGTGGAGGAGAACATGAGCTTTTGCTGAACATCACCTTGTACATAGTTACAGATCCATTCTCACTCCGGCTCAGGCAAGAAATGTTCGTACCATTGCCCCAGCGCGGATGGGTCTTTAGGAGGGATGTATATCTGGTTCTGGAGAACACATAACACAGTTAGGAGGTATTTTGTGTTTGGCCTGTGTGTGTATATGTGTGTCTTTGTGCATTTTAAATACTCACAGGCTGGCAGCGTGCAGTGCAGTTAGTGCCAGTGGCTTTGAGGAGATAGAAACCTGTGGCAGAATCCAGTGTGTGTGTGCACTGTGTGGTGTGACACACACCCTGATCACGGTGCTCGACCAGTGTTTGTCCTGGCTGCATCACTCCCCGTTCACCATCCACACACACTGCCTCTCTCACTATAAATATACACACATAGAAATGTACAAATAAAAAAGTAGATACATACACAACACATAATATTATATATAATATATATATACATATATTTTTTCTTTTTTTTTAAGGTATCTTCAGAGCATTTCAAACAGACGTGTTTGTTCTCACCACACATGAATCGTTTGCAGGCACACCGGTTTTCCAGATCAGACAGAAATGCTCTGTCTAACTGCATACTTTCCCCCTACAACACAATACATCTGATATCAGATATGAACCAACCAGCCAAACAAGAGCCTGATCAGACACAAATGTGACCCTGGACCACAAAAAAAAAAGTCTTAAGTCGCTGGGGTATATTTGTCGCAATAGCCAAAAATATTTATGGGTCAAAATTATTTATTTTTCTTTTATGCCAAGAAATCATTAGGTTATTAATTAAAGATCATGTTCCATGAAGATATTTGTAAACTTACTACTGTAAATATATCAATTAGATTTTTGATTAGTAATATATATTGCTAAGAACTTAATTTGGACAAATTCAAAGGCGATTTTCTCAGTATTTAGATTTTTTGCACCCTCAGATTCCAGATATTCAAAGAGTTGTATCTCAGACAAACATTGTCCTATCCTAACAAATACAGCATGGGAAAGCTGATGATTCAAGCTTTCAGCTGATATATAATGGAATGTACGCCAAAAATACATGGTCATTTGGATACAGTAATTTCTGGACACTCACCATAGCACATTTAGGACGAAGGTTTTTCTCACATGCACATTCTAAGAGAGAGAGGAGCTTTAGTCTTTTTCAGAAACGCACACTTAATACAGAATTGCATTCTGTTTCTTTAGCACACATTCACAGACACACACAAACACAGACAAGCAATACATAAACAGTACTGACACACCCTCACACTGATATCACTTGAACAATGACAATCTAATGCACAGTAAATACTTCTAAACTTAGACAACATAATTATTAGCTTGATGGTCTTACCACATGTATGTAATGGACAACACTGATCTTGAATCCTTGTGGAAACTACTGCCATGCCAACTGGACATGTGATGTCTAAGCATCGAGACGTCTCACATACTGCATACATATACACACACAACACAGTTACAATAACACTTCCCTGCTTCAACTAATGTGGTGTGTTGAAAATATATCATTTTGTGGAGCTTGAGGGCTGTCAGTTTTTATGTGACATTAGGCTACTTGTTCTCCTGTGGATAATGGTTGTTGTTCTATTTTTCTACTGTAACTGGCTTACTATAAGCTTTAGCTCACAATTTTCTCAACTGATTTTATTGGTTGTATTTACTACTAGGAATAAAAATGGTAAATGTCGGTATGTTTAATCATGTGTTTGTACTCACAGCAGTGATAAACTGGACAGCAGCACTCTGTGCTGTTTGTGTCCACAATCAACAGTTCTCCATCTTGACACACTGGAGCTGCCTCAGAACATTTGTCACACACTAACACAATAATAAACACACACACACACACAACACACACACAAACAATTGTAACGATTGTGCTAAAGATTTACATTATACACATTAATGCAGTACATGCCTGTCAAAGGTTAGGTAGGCTGAAATCAAATAATGATTATAGGGTGGAAATTAGTTTTAAAGGAAGAATTTACTCAAACTGTTACCCGCTATTTACTCACAGAATATGACTTATAAAGACTTGGAATGTAATGAACAAGTCAAAATGACTTTTATATAATAGCTAATATCTATTGTACAAGTCTTAACAATTTCTCACTTTTTATTCCACAGAAGAAAGTCAATCATATGGGTTTGGAACAACACGATTTTAACATTAATCAAATTGACTTACTGCAGATGTGTGCCAAACAGCAGCTACCTTCAGCACGAGTAGCGATCAATGTCTGATCCTCGCGACACACAGGAATGTCCGAGACACACTGATCAGGATCACACTCTAAAAAGACAATAAACAAACTCGATCCTGCATGCATGGACAGATACACAGACTCAAACACACAAACTAAGACACAAAATATGTCCAAACTTACCACATGAGTATTCTGGACAGCAGGAGTCCTGCCTATAATACGAAACCAGCTTCTCCCCATATTTACAATCCGTAGGAGCCGTCTCACACATACTCTGATTACAAACTGTCATAAAACATTAAGCATGAACTAAACAGTTTCTGAAAAACCATCTGGACTTATTACATAATGGTTACATAATACATTAGTTATATACATCAATACATGAGTTGCATTAATACATTCATGGGTTGGGCAGAAAATGACAAATTTTGTTTTGAATTTAGTCATTTGACTGGAAATTCAACTCCAGAATGTTTTAGAAATCCCATCACCATGTAATAATGTCTTTTTTTTTTTTTTATATGGTGAATTAAATGCTAAAAATAAAAGAGACTTTATCATCTTATTTTAACTTGATGGATGTAAACACAGTACATTTTTACAAATGTACAATCATTCTGCCCAGCCCTTCTGCAGATATGTGTGAAATGATTGTGTAACAGACCACAGGCTTTGTGAGGGCAGCAGCTGCTGTCATCTGCAAGGCTGACAGTAATCTCTCCTGTACGCATGCAGACTGGCTGAGGGATATTACTGCAGTTATACTCCACCGGCACTATGCCTTCGTTCTCACACTTATACATGCAGCAGCCGTCCAGCGAGGCTTTCCAAACCTCCTTAAGTGTACGTGGGGTTCCAAAACTATCAGTACATGCTGCAAACACATATCATAACATAAATAAATGAATAACAATAGCTAAATGCCTTTAAAAAGAGAGAGAGACGGACAAGGGGCATACCACACTTGCTGGGTGGAATGCATAGGGCAGAATAGGGCCGGTGTAATAGAGTTCCCTCTGGACACACACAGCCCTCTGAAAGGCCTGTGCATTGCTCTGGGACAAACTCAAACTCTTGGTTTGGGCAGGATGGGGCAGTGCAAGCAGGCAGACATGCTTGGTACTGCAGATTATCTGGGCACATGAATGCTACACAGGAAAACATACTACCATTAGAAAACACACCACACAAAACGCCAATGAATGGCATTTAACACCATATACAATTGCGGAAAGCATTGTTACTTAAAGCTGTGTTGGTATGCCTCGCTGACTACATACGGCAGAAATCAGAGCTCCTCCATTCCATGCAGATGTTGAATTTGTGGCAGGAAGCAGCATAAGCGGCCAAAGCAACACATGGATTATTCACATACTCCACATCTCTCACCCACATCTCACAGAACATTGCTGGTGGGACCTGCAGCACAAAAAAATAACATTCAGGAAATGTAGTGCATAATCACAGGTGTGGTTGCAGGTTTGGTATTGGTGGGATGGGTATGTTGTGTGCCGTACATAAGGATGGCAGATGGTGAAGGTACGGTTGCTCAGCATGCTCATGCACTGGGAGCAGTCGCCCGTGGTGCAGTTGACCTCCCTCCGTCTGCTGTGGCTGACGTAGCTGGTGGTGTTGGGAATCTGCCAGCTATCGATGAACACGGCCGGATCCTCTTGCTCAGACACAACTGTACCGTTAGACAGAGTCAGATCATTCAGAGGATTACCATCACAACTACCTGGACAGGGTGACAAAGAGAAAGATGAGAGAGGTGGAGAGTGAGGAAAATGAAGGAAGTAGATGGCATTAAAATATGACACGATCATTTTTACAAAACATATAATCTGTGGTTAATGGCTTCGTACCACACAAGCCCACTGTGGGCAGTCTGTTGTTATAGCTGTCCATCTCAATCACCATCAAGCCTGTAGTGTGGAACCATTGGATCTTCAGACCAGCTGGGCTTCGGATTAGATACATGTTTCCTGTGTCCAGAATCTCAAAACCAAACTTCTTAAAACGTGGCTTGGCGTACCTGGAGTTCACATATAGCTGGAAAAACAACCCATTGTATTTCTGAACCTCTTTCATTCATGTCAATCTGCCAGGCTGGAATAATAATAATTGTCCAGTTTTATTCAAACCTATTTTTTTGTAATCTATTACCACTACAAAAGTGGCAGTTAATCCCAAGAATTGCAAACAGATGGATACTCACGCGTCTCTGCAGACGATTGATGAGCACTTCATTGGATTTGTGAGTAATGTTTAAAGCTGCCAGACACAAATGGGTAAAGTTCCACACAAGCTGGAATCAAATAGAATAGAATATATCACTTGAGTTGTGAGGCGCTATCCTGAAGTTAGGCAAAACAATGGAGTTGTGCATATCTTACAGTGTCATCTGGTCCAGAACACTCTTGCACCAAGATGCTAACAGTCTCATTGGGAAGCTGAGTCACCACATATAAAGCAGCTTTATAAATCGCAACACTTTTCCCATCAAATGTGATCAGATTAAGATCTGGAAACACTGAACAACGACCTACATGCCAAAATAAAATGTATATCTTAATAAACATTCAATAGTCTAACAAATGACAGACTAGAAAAGATCATAGTAATGTGTGTAATGCAGGTGTTCCTCACATGGACAGTCCCATCGTGGACAACACTTATCACCATTGACCAGCACAGCAAAGCCAAGCAGACCACAGTTGGAGGTGTAGCATATAGGGCAGCTCTGAGACTTATGGAAGAGGAGCAATGGCCCTGACACAAATCAGCTTTGTAATTTTATCACTACCGCGGCATATTGGAGACTACACACACACACACACATCACACACACACATGATTTAGTTAGCATGTACTAACGACTTTTGTTATACAAAATTCGATATAGTCTATATGTAATAAGTCTATCTATAGATATATATTTAAATGTTCTACCACACCACAAGTAAATAAAAACAATAATACTATATAAAAGTATTTATAATTGATTCGGTGCATACTCTGCTGGCTCGAGAGCGTAGGTTTAAACCTGCATGTGTCTGGCTCGTCTCCAGTGCTCTGTTTCATCGTGTACCAGATTTCATCCAAATTCTCCCCAGAATGTTTTGTATAATGAGTTCCATCATCTCTGCTCAATTGGATCCACACAACCTTTGGTTTGGAGAGAAGCTACAGAGACTGACTCATGTCAGACCATGTTCAAATTCAGGAGCCAACAGAAGCCTGCAATTATATGCTGACACTTTTAGCTTAAAGGGAATTCTGCCATTGTGGAATAAATGTGCGGTTTCATCTTCAGTGTGTCAGACAGAAGTGTGATAATCAGCAATATTATTGTATTTCCATAAATGTTTGTATGTTTTATGAATGTAGCAATGCTATGAATATAATCATGGCTAAAGGGTGTTATTAAGTGTAACATGCAGCATTGGCCTGCAATCCATTCATCAAAAACTGTTACTAATATATCAACCCTGAGGATCCTATAGCATCAAGTACAGGTACATCTCAATAAATTAAGAATGGCATGGAAAAAAATTTTTATTTCAGTAATTCAACTCAAATTCTGAAACTTGTGTATTAAATAAATTCAATGCACACAGATGAAGTAGTTTAAGTCTTTGGTTCTTTTTGTGATGATTTTGGCTCACTTTTAACACAAACCCACCAATTCACTATCTCAAATAGGGAGAGGAGAATTGTATCAACGGTGAAGGCACAAATCGACGGCTACTCAAATCGAAAACAATGCAAAGTTTCTTGAGCCTGACAATATAGTGGTATTCAGGTTTGCGTTCACTATGAGACCTTCACTCCTTCACAATCATGGGGAAGACTGCTGATCTAACAGTTTGTCCAGAAGACAATCATTGACACCATTCACAAGGAGGGTAAGCCATAAACACTCATGCCAAAGAAGCTGGCTGTTCACAGAGTGCTGTCTCCAAGCATAATGTTAACAGAAAAGTTGAGTGGAAGGAAAAAGTGTGGAAGAAAAAGATTCACAACCAACCAAGAGAACCGCAGCCTTAAGAGGATTGCCAATCAAAATCGATTCAAGAATTTGAATGAACTTCAAAAGGAATGGACTGAGGCTGGGGTCAACGCATCAAGAGCCTTTCATCCCACCATCACGACTAGTGTTCGTCGAAGGCACTATTATGTGTGTGTGTCTTATATAGTTGTCGTATTATTCCTCTTGTTAAGCCACTCCTGATCCACAGACAATGTCAGAGGCGTCTTAGCTGGGCTAAGGAGAAGAACTGGACTGCTGCCCAGTGGTCCAAAATCCTCTTTTCAGATGAGAGCAAGTTTTGTATTTCATTTGGAACCAAGGTCCTAGAGTCTGGAGGAAGGGTGGAGAAGCTCAAAGCCCAAGTTGCTTGAAGTCCAGTGTTAAGTTTTCACAGTCTGTGATGATTTTGGGGTGCAATGTCATCTGCTGGTATTGGTCCACTGTGTTTTTTGAAAACCAACGTCACTTACCAAGAAATTTTGGATCACTTCATGCTTCCTTATGCGTGACCGATTTTTCGAAGACTGTTTTCCAGCAGGATTTGGCACCTGCCACATGCCAAAAGCACCAAAAGTTGGTTAATGACCATGGTGTTGGTGTGCTTGACGGGCCAGCAAACTCACCAGACCTAAACCCATAGAGAATCTATGGGGTATTATCAAGAGGAAAATGAGAAAAAAGAGACCAAAAAATGAAGATGAGCTGAAGGCCACTGTCAAAGGAACTTGGGCTTCCATACCACCTCAGCATTGCCACAACTGATCACCTCCATGCCACGCCGATTTGAGGCAGTAATTAAAGCAAAAGGAAACCCTACCAAGTATTGAGTACATGTACAAAAAATTTACATACTTTCCAGAAGGCCAACAATTAACAAAAAATTTATTTTTTTATTGGTCTTATGAAGTACTCTAATTAGTTGAGATAGTGAATTGGAGGGTTTTCGTGAAATGTGAGCCAAAATCATCACAATTAAAAGAACCTAAGACAAACTACTTCAGTCTGTGTGCACTGAATTTATTTACTACACGAGTTTCACAATTTGAGTTGAAATAAATTAACTTTTCCACGACAATCTAATTTATTGAGATGCACCTGTAGTAGCAATTAAAGTGGTGATGTGTGTGTGTGTATATACTCAATAGTTTATTTAGCTACAAAATATTAAGATATCATTATATTAAGAAATGTTATTTTTAGCTGAAAGCCAATCCAAGTGATCTAGAGTGTATTATTATCATTATCATTGCTGTTATGTAATACTAAAACACAACCACACACACACACACACACCCACACACACACACACCACACAGTATCCACAGAAGGAGTGACACCCCTCCATTTTTTCATTATTTTTTATATCTTTTCATGGGACAACATGAGAAATGACCACTTTGCTACAATGTAAAGTATGTGAGTGTACAGCTTGTATAAACAGTGTAAATTTGCGGTCCCTCAAATAAAATCAACACAAAGCCATTATAGTGTCTAAACTGCTGGCCACAAAGTAGAAAGGAGTACAACCCCTAATGAAAATTGTCCCAATGGGCCCCATAGCCATTGCTATCCCCGTGTCATGGAATCATAGGTGACAAGGTCTCAGGTGTGAATGGGGAGGAGGTGTGTTAAATTTGGTGTTATCGCTCTCA
Source organism: Sinocyclocheilus anophthalmus (assembly GCA_018155175.1). Lineage (NCBI taxonomy): Eukaryota > Metazoa > Chordata > Actinopteri > Cypriniformes > Cyprinidae > Sinocyclocheilus > Sinocyclocheilus anophthalmus. The sequence continues at coordinate 11,505 of JADLZN010002644.1, read as the reverse complement.
CTCTCTCATACTGGTCACTGGAAGTTCAACATGGCACCTCATGACTCTCTGAGGATCTGAAAAAAAAGAATTGTTGCTCTACATAAAAATGGCATAGGCTATAAGAAGATTGCCAAGACCATGAAACTGAGCTGCAGCACGGTGTCCAAGACCATACAGCGGTTTAACAGGACAGGCTCCACTCAGAACAGGCCTCGCCATAGTCGACCAAAGAAGTTGAGTGCACGTGCTCAGAGTCATATCCAGAGGTTGTGTTTGGGAAAAAGACGTATGAGTGCTACCAGCATTGCTGCAGAGGTTGAAGGGTTGGGGGCCAGCCTGTCAGTGCTCAGACCATATGCCGCACACTGCATCAAATTGGTCTCAGAAGGAAGCCTCTTCTAAAGATGATGCACAAGAAAGCCCGCAAACAGTTTGCTGAAGACAAGCAGACTAAGGAAATGGATTACTGGAACCATGTCCTGTGGTCTGATGAGACAAGATAAACTTATTTGGTTCAGATGGTGTCAAGCGTGTGTGGCAGCAACCAGGTGAGGAGTACAAAGACAAGTGTCTTTTGCCTACAGTCAAGCATGGTGGTGGGAGTGGCATGGTCTAGGGCTGCATGCGTGCTGCTGGCACTGGGGAGCTATGATTAACAACCCAAACGAACAGCCTCCAAGAAGATCCATCGGCCTTGCGTAAGAAGCTTAGGGTATAGACAAGAGTATGGTGGATGGGAATTGGCCAGAGGCTCTGCGCATGGCATCCTCGTAACGGAAGGTGGAGGAGAGCGCGAGGTATAACCAGTCCGCAGCTGCGGTTATGTTCGTCATGAGAGGTGATGAGGGGACTCTCCAGTGGCAACCTGTGAAGCTCTGTTGAACTCCATGCCCAAGAGTGTTAAGGCAGTGCTGGGAAATAATGGTGGGCGCACAAAATATTGACCCTTTGGGCCACATTTTGACATTTTCACTTAGGGGTGTACTCACTTTTGTGGCCAGCGGTTTTTACATTAATGGCTGTGTGTGTTGATTAATTGTGAAGGATGCTCGGGTTGCTGGCCCCCCCCCCCCCCACGTATACATTAGTCTGGTAAATCACATTTACATCTGTATGCAAAGTGTTAGTTTCTTCCAGCGTTGTGTCAATGGAAAAGTTCTCGATCATAGCGTATATAAAAAATATTGGACATCAAGGTGTCGTTAGTAAAATGTGGAGGTGGGTGTGTACGCACTTCTGTAGGAGTGAGATACTGTATATACGAATATAGTATATAGTATATTATAATAAATATATATGTCAGTATATATATATAATATCTACACATTTTTGTTAATAATCTACATAAAAAAAACATTACTTTATTACCTTCGAAACAGTATTCGTTCAGACTTGAAACGGACTGGAATTATCCAAAATATAGTTATTAATATTTGTTAATTTACATTATAGATTTCATAATAAAGTAGATAGACCCCATCATATTTAAAGTGACCAGTTTACTAGCCTGAATACTCAATCTATTTTTTTAAGTACAGGTTATGATATAAACTAATTACTGGTTCTAAATTATGACATTATGAAAAATACACCGCAAAAATTATTGATTATTTATTTAAGATAGGTAATGTATATATAGTTTGCGAATTATACTAGACACTCACTACTTTATTCATTGTACCTAAGAAAAAGTATACTTTACTATTGCTCCTTTAGATAAAAAAGTATTTCTTTCGGATTGAAAGCCTATTCAAATGATCCCAAGAATAAATTTATTTATTATTTTATTATTATTATTTTATCTTATTATTATTTAGATTATTATTCTATTATTATTCTTATTCTGTGTCATGTGTTATATGAATACAATTGTAATAGGTAAAATACCTTATATATAGTTTATTTTATTGCATACTTATTAAGAAATCATAATAGAAATACTACTTTAGGAAACACTTGTTCTTTCATCTGATTAGCCATTAAGGAGTGTATCTCAAAATTATGTTGTGTTGTTGTAATTAAGCGAATATTTAACCTATGGTAGAGGTGATCTTTAGTAACAGTAATAATTCGTAATAATGTATTGGCTAAAAATAGTGGGGTGTATTATACCATACGTATTACATATTATATGATTGTACATATATTAATGAAAAAAAACATTGTAATGTTGGTATTTATAAGAGTGTTCTATTCTTTATTACGTTATAAACATCTAATCCAAAGACAATCAACTAAATGTTAGAAAATATTAGATATAACTGTGATTTGTATAGCATTAAAGTAGAGGTGAATAGTATATATATATTTATACTATATTGATCTAGATATATATAGGATTATGAACGTATGATATATAGATTCCATGCATGTTTATAGTATATATGATACACTCTGCAAAACTGCAACGCATGACGTTTATACAACAACCGTTGGGTGGATAGGTTTGAAAACTGCGCAACTGCGCTGTCAGTTCTACAACAGAAAAATCGGAATGCACTAATGCCGAACGTTAGAACTAGTGATGCAATAAAACAGAAGTAAGAGGAGGCAGGGAAGGTGTCTTTTAAGTCGCAGGTTGTAATCCGTCGTTGGTTTCGTTCTGTAAGATAAAGTGCAGTATGGGTAAGGACTCTAAGTTTTCATTTACCTGTGGCATTGGGGCTCAAGTATAGAATTCCAGGCTATGGTAATGTACTTAGCTGTGTACCTCCAGCAACCCGTAGAACGAACGGCAGTGCTGTCATGTACTTAATCTCATTCCCATTACAAAAGAGGAATGGTCTAATGTAGATCCTGGCAGGTTCCGGTTGCGCGATGTTGGAGCCAAGTAGGTGGGCAACGTACCTGAGCAGGGAGAGGTGGGCAGGTCTTCATTGGTATGCTGCAGACGCCGAGCACGGCACACACCACTGCATTTCTTAATTGTGTCTCTCTCCAGGTCTGTCTGCCGCTCGGCTCTAGCCACCACCAGCCGCCGGATGCGGTGGAGCGGAGGGGAAGAAGACGGATTAGCGAACTGGTCGGCATTGTCCTCGCCTTCCTCTGCCGAAATGACCACAGGAGGCTCTCAGGGCCTGTGATAGTGGATGTAACTACATGATCGCATTAACGTCAGCTAGCAGGTGGCTTTCCTCTAAATAATATAGGAGCTCCGATTCTTACACCGATGCACAGGGGTGACAACAAGGACGGCTGGTTATGAGGTAGACATTTGACAGAAAGACTGTAAAAAGACAAAAACGCTAATCAAATCTATAATTGGTCTGGGATCTTTTCAACTATAGACATTTCGTTTAAATGCTGCAGCTCCAAAGTTTGGCCTTCTTGTGTTCCATCTCTGTTTGAAACGCAAATCGTGCAGGTTATTTGCTGTAAATTATCGCTTTTTCCATGGAGTTGTGCATCAGAACGGCTCTTCAGCATGGATAAAACGAATGTTCTTGACGGTGTATGGTTTGGGCAGTCAGCCAGTGTTGGATTCACCGTAGCTTTGGAAATTTACAATTCAAATGTCTGGAAGATGTCCGAAAAATAAGAAGTTTAATGGAAAATTCATCTGAATAAGTAATATGTCCGTGGCCAGTTGTTCTGAACAACTGAAAAAAAAAGGAAAAAAGTTTTACATAAGGTCATCGCTACAGTAGTAATTAAATATACGATCGCCAAGAGTACTCAGAGCACATCAAACCATGCAAATTCGTATTTTTTCTATGGTTCTCACATTGTTTAATTATTGAACGATACCAGTTAGCCGAATAGAGCCTTTAATACAGACGTGACCGCGTTCAGGACACGCAAAAAAAAATGAATTATTTTATAATTATTAGACGAATTTGGTAATTTTTAACAGAAAAAAGTTACGCAATGCAGCTTTAAGTAGTGATCGAAAAACAAAACTTTTCGAAGCTTCGAATCAATTGAACCAATTGCTTCACAAAATGATTCACTGTTTCGAAGCGCTCGAAACACCACACGCTGGTGGTGCACACTGCTGGTCAAAACTGTGTAAATGCAACAAAAATGCATGCCAAATCATGCAAAAAAAAAACTAAAAAAAAAACCCAGCTTCCTACCATCCACCCAAAAACTACCATCCCAATGCAAATTCTTTCTTGAAAGTATAATATATAAAATGCGTTCAAAATAATACCATTAAATATGAAGTGTCTATATAATATACATTTTTAAAATAATAATTATTAATTTGCCAGGGCTTTTTTTGTTTGTTTTATGAAGAGCTTGTCTAAACAGGCCAGTAAGAGACTATTAACTACTACTCATCCTTTTAATTGCACAAATGTCTCGTTAAAAATATCTACAAATTGATAAAACTGCTTCACTAGTTTGTTAGATTTTGTTTGAGAATGTAATTCAGCTTTGCATCACAGAAATTAATTACATTTCAAAATATGTATTGCAATAAAATGTTATTTTAATTGGGATAATATTTCAAATTATAAATAACTTTTACTGTATTTTTTATCTAATTCAAACTTGGTGAGCATAAGAGGCTTCTTTCCTATTAAAAAAAAAATCTTCCCAATTTTTTGAATGATAGCGTAATAGAGAGCTGATGTGGAAAGAAGTGGGAGCAGGACTGGAAAATGACACAGTTGGAACTGATCTTGTGTGGTCTGCGTGAGCACCACAGCTGACAGGTCATGTTTCTGAACACTAAAATGCTGTTTTTGAATTTGTGAAGCTGTGTGTTGATGCATTCTTTTTTGTTTTTTGCTGTAAAGCTTTTTTTTTTAAAGCAGAATTTTTGAGCTCTGCAATTTGCACAGTATATGATCTAAAGATGAAGGAAAGTGTGGTTCCTCATGATACAATCCCCTTCAAGAGGTCAGTGCAAACAAGATGCTGTCTTGAGTCTACCAAACATGCTTGTCTCCAGCTGAACCTAATATGTTTACTGTTTAAATTTCGTCAATAAATATGAATATTGCTCATGCATTTTTCAGTTATTTCTGTTAAAAACAGTGTGTCAAGTCCTTCAGAAAAATTGGTGTTTTTACATTAAAGCCATGCATGTGAAACACATGCAATTTCAACAGGAGCATCATTTGAAGAAAGACGCCAGATCATCATTAATTTAAATCTCGAACTCAGGTGAAACCTAATACTCTCCAAAATGGATAAAATATGATAGAATTGAAAAGCATCAGAGTGTTATGAATAAAACATTGCTCAGAAGCTCTGTTTATAATGAGCGTCATTCCCTTTTAACTTGATTAGATTTTGCTGGATGCTTTGTGTGGTGCATCTTCCTATCAAACTGAAACCTGTTTACATTGATCATTAACTCTGCCGTTTTTTTTCTTGTCAGTGGGCCATCTGGATATTGTGTGTCATTTTTTGATTTATGGTCCCTGCACACCCATGGCTTCCTTGCCCCTTTTCCGTTGTTTAAAATAACTTTTTCTAGGCGTCGATAGCTTCTTTGGGTAATTGCAGTACGTTTACAGAGTAATACATTGACATTACTGTAGATGACATGAGATGGTGACTTTGAATCTCAGAATTTTTAAGCTAGGCTACGGGAAAATTATTTCTAAGAACTGGTCACGTCAACTTAGTTGTAGTCTTTTTTTTCTCATGTATACATTGCTTAAACAGAGACAGTGCAGATACTATTATCGTTGTTTTTTTTTTTTTTTTTGTCATTTTTAAATGCTGTGAGTTATATTTGGTTCCACATACTACTTTTAATAGTTGCAATATCCTTTGTGTCTACTGGATATGACAAAGCAGACTTTACAGGAACGAATTGTGAATGTTAATGTTTATTAGCAGTGAAGTAAGATATGATTATAGTGTTTTTAGTAATCTTAATTCAACGATGTATGTTATGGTTTTGGTTTACTAATGTTTATTTAAAGGTGACATATTATGCCTCTTTTTGCAATATGTAATATAAGTCTTTGGTGTCCCCAGAATGTGCCTGTGAAATTTCAGCTTAAAATACTTCACAGATCATTTATTATCTCATTTTGAAAATGCCTCTATTTTGAGTGGAAGCAGAAACATGCAGTTTTCGCACCTTTCTCTTTAAATGCAAATGAGCTGCAGCTCCACGCCCCCTTTTCCAGAATAGAGCTGGCCATTACAGCTCGGACCTGCTAAAAAAAAAATCAGTTTTGGTTCTGATTATTCTTGCTTATCACGCTGATAAAGGAATGCGTTTTAAACAATATAGTTTAAAACTTCTGATATCGGTTCTGAGCGCTACATCAGCCGAAGCACACGGGACACACAAGAAAGCGGCGGCACCGCATGGAGTACTAAACTAAGTTCTCTCTTTCACACACAAGCTTACCGTTAAAACCACACTGAGGTTACAAAACCAGTCGGGTGTCTGCTGAAGGTTAAAACACCGCTGTTTAAATAAATTGCATGTTTATTTTAGATTTGTTTGGCAGCAGCAATATACAGTAAATAATCAATAAATCCACTGCTCTCTTGTCTACCCCTGAGGCTGGGACTCTAAATAGTGTTATATGCTCGTCTGTGCATCCAATGACAGAACAGTTAGCATGTTTAGATCAAACTTTCGCTATGGCATTAGAGCTGGTACACCGTAGTCGCTTGCAAAAACACAATAACGGCACAGTGGGTGTAAACTTACAGATTAAGGGACGGTAATATTATAATGAGATCCCTTTGCCACTTCACCAAGGGAGCGAAATCAGACGCGCTCGTTTTTTCAGGGACCGTTTGCAGAAAAAAAAGGCTTACCAAAACAAAGTTACAGAGTTAATCTTTTTCACGTTTCCTTGATTAGTAGATGCACCAGGATTTTTTTCTTTATTTTTATGTTCAGATTTAATATTTTGGGACATCAGTAAAACTAACTTAAAATTTAAAATGCTTGGGTTACACTAGTAAAGTCAGTAAAAAAAGAAATGCCTGTTTTCATTTATTGAAATACAGTAGTTTATTTCAAGGTAATGATTCTTTTAATGTTTTAGTACTATAATACCCCATGAAAAGAAATGTGATTTCGTAATCATTGTTTTTTCTTTAATAAGGCAGCCCTGGACTATGGCTAGATGAAGAAATCATTCGCATCACTTACTGACTGAGAATTTATTTAATCATTTTACATTGATATATAATTCAGTAGTTTTGAGGACTTCATGCTAATATTTATTGTCTTACCTGCTAGGAAATTATAATAGTGAACAAGAGCAGGTATGTCCAAACTTTTCATGCCGCATCTTCTTCTTTTGCACGACAGGAATTCTTCTTTGAGTATAGGCCTAATCTTCCTTAGTACAGGAGTATCTAATCATATCCATCTGTCACCTTAACATTATCAAAGCTTGTTAGGAGAATTTCCCTCGTAATGCCCCTGTACACTTTGCTTTCAAGTCTGTTATTGCCTCGGGCATCACTGTCATAGCAGATAAGAGTCGTGAAAAAAGAGTGCGACACTAAATTACCTGTGTTAAATTTGTCTGTAGTGGATAATTGACCACTTTCTGTACGCTTGTGAAGGGGATTTAATGCACTTCTCTCAGGGAGACATGCACAACTTTAAAAATGTGTTGCACTACTAACAATAAATGTCAGGAAAGCTTGCTGCTCTGTTGACAAGCCTAGAACGGATGGCTACTTTGATAGACTTGTGCCGCAAATATGGCTGCTGTTCAGTACAGGTTGTGAGACACCGCAACTAACTATATTTTTTCAGAAATGGGCCAGAAGCTCATTTTCCTATAACAAGCTGTTTTTTCTGTCATTTTGTTTTGAGCACACAGTTTTAATGTAGTTAGCTATTTATTAGTAGCTTTAGTTTAACTAGTTTTTCAAAAGAGGAGCATGATTAAAGTTTAACTCCATCATATCACGAGTACCTTGCAGCAGCATTTGGCTTAGCATCTAATTAGCTTTCCCAACACCGCTTGTGATCTTATTGTAGCTGTGACTGTACGCACTGTATAAGGGTATTGCAGAATCGCTACCTTCATTTGTGTTTTCTAAGTGAGAGCATTGAGATCTGAGCATCGAATATTCTCGTTCGTATTGGCTGTGGTTTTGGCTTCTGGCATGTGACACCAATGCAGAGACTTGTAGTTGCGTTGAGATTAGGAACTACAGGCCCTATACCGCAATCCTCCCAAACAGACAAAGACCGAGTATTCAATATTGCTTTTTTTTATATACCTTCATATATCTCAACAACGAACAACATTCAGGTTAATTTGAATTAAATGCTTTCATACATCTTAAAAATAAAGGGTTTGCTTCACAAAGAGCTCTTAGTTGATGCCATAGAAGACCATTTTGGTTCCACAAAGAAGATTCAGTCATAAGGTTCTTTAACGAAACCACATCTCGGTTTCTTGCATTTTGTAAATGCCTGAGTAGAACTCTTATTTACCAGCAAAGAACTTTTGGGAACACCAGAGAAAAGGTCTTCAGATGTTATGTTAAGTTCGTATGAGTCTCGACACACTCTGACACACCCCAGCAATTTTTATTTGATCGTTAAAATCAATTATTCATTAGATTAAAAATCGTCACAGGACCCTCACTCAATTCACACACCTGGACCGCCGCCAACGTTGTTTATTTTTCTGTATGAACACCATCCCCCACCTGGTCAATTTTATCAGTTGACAAGCTAATCTCACATTGATATCGCTGTGTTTTATGACTCCCCGAGGATTGCCCCCCCTCGCGTAGGACAAACCCAGCTTTTTTTGTGTTTTATCATTTATTTATTAGAATAGGCAGATGCAGTATAATGACTTTTTCTACTATTATCTTCCTAGGAATTTTTTACCCATCTCTTGAACGAACACACATATTCTTAAGGCTTGTGTATTGTATTGCTGCCTTTGTGGATTAGGATCTGTTGTACTGTATAAGAAATGATTTTTATATTCATGTTCCGATAAAGCAGTACATCAGTGCTAGACCTTAAAAATACAGGTTTAGTATCTATGAATTCGCATTTTTGAGATCTTAAACACCACTGAGTTGGGTTTGATGGCCGGAGAGGGGTTTGATGTAGAGAGTGCGCACATTCTTAGTGCCCTGAGAACCTTTATTATTTTCGATTCAAGTTCCAGATACTAAGTGCCATGTTTCCACACAAAGAGTCATAAACCCTCCAGCAATTGCCACCTCCCGCTTGGAATTTCCATCTTTCTCGTTGGACAAGCCCATCTTGAAAGGCGGGATCTTCTCCGACCATAAAGGCCCTGCTCCAGGGACCCCCCCAGTCGGTGGTTCGGTCAGATGCAGATAGAGATGTGAAAAAAAAAAAACGCTTCAGGATACCAAAGCTTTGTGCCAGGTCTTTTGGCCTTGACTTTTCCATTCACCAAAATATTCTCTGACTCAAACTGGTTCTTTCATCAATATATTCAGCAAGAGATTGGGCCTTAATGATTTGCCATCAGGAAGATCTCTTTAGACCGCCGGAGCCTCGCTAAGTTCAAACTTATATCTTATTAAATGAGACATTAGTGTATCAGTTACACAAGTTTTACAAAGGTGATAATCGTGTTACGTATCCAGCCCGGGTCTCGGGTGTGCTGTGTTTGGAACTCAGACTCGGACGTACCATGAAGGTGTGGATCTGCTGAATATGCAAATGGTTCCATATATTTCATTCCTTATGCCTCTTTCTGTACTACTGTAAACTTTAACCCTTTCCTATACCAAATGTATGCGCGTGTGTGTATGTGTATGTTAGGTGTATGTTAAGACCAGTTAGTGGTATATGTAGGATGTTAGACAAGTGATGTGTGTATGGAAGGATGTAACCAGTTTATTGTGTTTATGTAGTATGTGAGACTAGTTTAAGTGTTTATGTAGTTAATAAAAACCTTACTTGTATCACACTTGACGTGTTCATTGTTTGCTCATAACGGAGTCACTAATCATGCAGATTGGACGTTACAAACTTATAGAATTCTACAGTAAGAAAGTTATTTCCCTTAACCAAGAAATTAACGTTCTTAGAATTGACAAGACAGTTGACCCTGAGAGGTCAGCTAAATATCGACAGCGGATCTAAAATATTCATAATTAAATAACTAGTTATGATTAATTATTCATATTTACCTTATGAGCTAAATCGCCTTACGTTCTTTAGGAACCATGTAGAACAAAAAGGTATTCTATGCATCGTGAAGCATCCTTTATTTTAGAGTGTAAAACTTTGATGTGTTCCCTTTCAGTCGGTCACTCTCGACGTCACGTCGGATGACCGACGAATTGGGATCTCGCTTAGAGGGACCAATCTACTTCGAGTGTAAACTAAACGAGCCATTGCACATTGGCATGCGATTATTGCATCCTGCTGCCGTTGATCACAGTGTGAGTATAAGTAGGCTGCAGATGCAGCGCATATTCAGCTTTTAACTTCGGAGCCGAGCGATCACATCGTTCAGCTCCAGACTACTCTACTGAGAGAAGAAGACTAAACAAGTTCAGCGCGCTCTTTCTGTTGGCGGTACGGCGCTTTAGCGGTGGTGGTTACCTGTGTCGAGTGGGTTGCTCACATCAGGCTGCACTACCCCCTGTTAATGTTGCAGATGATCATCTCCCCTGTGCGCCTCAGCACGCTAAAAGAGCTTTTTCCCCTAAAAGAGCAATTTCGGGTGCGTCTTTCTAAAGACAACGTTGCTTGGCAAACTTGACGTTACGTCTTTGTAAAGACGATGTGGGTCTTGCTATAGACAACGTATCACCCAGGCGTTTCTGGATGCAGTCGTTACCTGGCGCTGGGTGATGGTCACGATCGCTGCCTCTCGTGCCTGGGCATGAAGCACGCTAAGGTGGCTTTCGTGGATGACTCATGCACCCATTGCGGGAGTATGACCATCTCGGAGTTGCGGACCGGACTCCGTTACCTGCAAGGGGCGGAGTGCCCGTGCCACTGCCTAGATCTGGGGTTCCCTCTGGTGGCAGCCGGTGGCGTACTTTTTCTGGCGGTGGGCGGACTGGTCTTCCGGTCACGGTGAGGAATTCCCCTAAGAGAAAGGGGATGCCCAAGCCCGCCGGCACTTTGAAACCAGCGGAGCTCTCAAAAGAGCAGGCTGGAACCTCCCGGGGGGTACCACCTGTTTCTACGAGGCTCCCCCCGATGATCAGATGTCAGTTAAAGCATCGGAGGGTGAGCCAGAGCTTTATGGAGAGGAAGATTCGGCTGCGCTGTTCTCCTCCGGGACCGTAGCAATGCCTGGATTGGATCCAGAAATAATGGCTATGCTTTGTCGGGCCGCCGTAGGGGTAGGGCTCGATTGAAGACTTTCACCGTGTCCCGAGCCTTCAAGGTTGCACGATTGGTTCTCGGGATGGTCCGCGCTGGTTCTCAGCGCCCCGCCTCGGTGCCTTTCTCCCCGGAGGTGCATGAGGAGCTCAACAGGTCGTGGATGGCACCTTTTTACTGCTGGAAACTGATTTGCTGGATCCTCCTCCTCACCACCCTCGATGGTGGGGCAGCTAGGGGGTTACAAGGGTCCCCGGTGGAGCGGTCAGTTGCGATGCAATTGTGTCCAA